>JALHBL010001483.1:0-20228 GCA_023638675.1 Camponotus pennsylvanicus
CGAGAGCTTTCCAAAACACTATAATAAAGTATTTCTTCATTGAGTACTTTTCGAGTTATGAGGCTTGAAATAATTTTTTAATTTTACATAAACCATAAAATATCTAGTAAAATATTCATTTTTCGATTATCTTACTTTAATACTTTTATGTACAAAATAATGAGAGGAATCAATTGGTGTAAAGAAAAACATAGTTGTTTCGAAGAAAAAATATGTAATTTGCAATTAACAATTACATATTTTTTCTTAAAAATAATTATGTATTTTCTTTACACCAATTGATTCCTCTCATTATTTTGTACATAAAAGTATTAAGGTAAGATAATCGAAAAATGAATATTTTAATACTAGATATTTTATGGTTTATGTAAAATTAAGAAATTATTTCAAGCCTCATAACTCGAAAAGTACTCAATGAAGAAATACTTTATTATAGTGTTTTGGAAAGCTCTCGAGATAAGCTACAAGAATAAGTAACAAAAAATAGGGGGTTCCATTTAAGAAATTGAAGGTGACCTTCACGTGACCTTCAAACGACTTTTCAAGATCAAACCAATGACGCCATCTTATGGCCCACTTAAAGCCATACAACTTTTGTCTGAAACATTTCTTTCTAAAGTGCATAGTTTATGAAATATTCAACCGGTCCGGGACTTTTTGAACACCCTGTATATATCGCAGTCGTGCACGACGCTTATATTATGCCGTAACATACTCCCCCCGTTGAGAGGGTAACGATCAATTTATGTATGCGGCGTTCGGATTATGTTATGTTTGACTGACGAAGTCGTTCGCATGCTTCGTTTAGCAGCGCAACTCGCAATTTGTTTCGTATTCGCGTTTACATTTGTATGATTATTGTTTGATCGATCGGGGACAGAGGAGTTTGGTTGTTCTCTTTAATTCCCCGGTCATGGTTTTGATGATCGCAGTTCGTGTGATTCCATCTTCGCCTGGCAGCAGTTTGGTGATTTTACCGAGTGCCCATTGCGAACACGGTTGGTTTTTGTCCTTTAGAAGTACGACAGTTCCAACGTGTAGCTCTGGTCCATCCTTGGTCCATTTATTGTGTTTTTGAAGCTCGTTCAAATATTCAAGGTTCCATCGAGTCCAGAAATCCTGTCGTACCTTTGTAATGTGCTGCCAGGTAAACAACAATCGATTAGCTGGAACACACGATACGCCTCACGAGTCGCCCTCCGGAAAGGACATTAGTGGCTTGCCAATCAGATAATGCGCAGGCGTCAATGCTAACATGTCGTTCGGATCGGTTGAAAGGGACGTGATAGGTCTGGAGTTTAGAATACCTTCGATCTCTATTGTGAATGTGTTAATTCTTCGAAGGTAAACAAGGAATCGCCAACCACGCGTCGGAAATGATGCTTAAATAGCTTTACCGTAGATTCCCAAAGCCCACCGAAGTGTGGTGCTATTGGTGGTATGAAGTGCCAAATAATGCGATGTTCGCTGGCGAACCTTCCGATTAGATCTTTGTGTGTATCCGAATTAAATAGAGCGTATAGTTCTTTCAATTGATTATTTGCACCTATGAAATTAGTTCCATTATCTGAATAGATATGTGTTGGCAATCCTCGACGCGCTACGAAGCGTTGTAACGCCGCGATAAAACCGTCAGATGACAAATCACTTACGACTTCCAGATGTATGGCCTTAATTGACATGCATACGAAGACACATATGTATACATTAATTCGCGTTTTATTGCGATATTTTTTCTCCTTGATGTAGAAAGAATCGCAAAAATCAACGCCAGTATTCGCCAAAGGTGTTGCTTTGCGTACGCGAACTGAGGGGAGATTGCCCATCTTGTATTCTACCGGGTTGGCGTCAAAACGAAAACAGCGCGTACACGTCCGTATCACTCTTCGTACTTGATTCCGTCCGTCAAGTATCCAAAATCTTTGTCGAAGTATGAATAGTGTTGTTTGAATTCCCGTGTGATGATGGGTCTCATGGATCTCGCGAATAATTTGGTCAGTTAAGCGGTGTCGGCTGGGAAGTAATACCGGATGTTTTTGAGAAAATGTTAGATTTGATTTCTATAAACGCCCTCCTACTCGAATCAAACCGTTTTGGTCTAAAAATGGGTCTAAATTAATAAATTTACCCTTGATTTCCGTACGCCTAGTTTTGAGTCGTTCGATTTCGTCGGAGAATTGCGCGGTTTGTATAATTTTCAAAATTCGCATTTCGGCTTCGTTGATTTCTGCCGCGCATAATGCTCCGATATGTTTGTTACCTGGACGAAATCGAAGGCAATACACGACGATTCTACGCAATTTAGAATATGAAGAATATTTTTCAAACATCTCGAAATTACGGGACAACATCGCTGACAAACATGTGTTTGTCTTCATTTCGGGCACCTTGTCTATTCGTACGCTCTCGCTGGGCCACTCGCCTTCATCGTTACTTAGCCAGGATGGTCCGGTAAACCATGTTCGGTTTCGTATGAACGCGTGAGGTAATTGACCTCTCGATATTGCATCGGCCGAGTTGTCCTCCGACTTAACGTGTCGCCATTCGTACGCGCCCGTGAGTTCGTCCACCTCCGCGACTCGATTCGCCGCATAAGTTTTAAGGAGATGAGATGATGTTTTTAACCAATGCAAGACGATAGTCGAATCGCACCAGAGGATTATTTTGTTGGGTTTAATGTTCCATGCATCGTTTACTTCGCGGCATAATCGCGCCAATAATAATGCGCCGCAAAGTTCGAACCGCGGTATGGTGATGGTTTTTAATGGCGCGACTCGGGACTTGGCACATAATAATTTAGTAGTGACGCATTTCCCACTCGAGCGTACGTATAGACCTGCACCGTAACTGGTGTTGCTAGCGTCGCAAAATCCATGGATTTGAACATTTTGATAGTTATCTATTAATAATCGGCGATCGAAAGAGACCCGAGTCAATAATTCTAATTGTCGAGCGAATTTAGACCATTCGGTGTACATGCTTTGTGGAACGGATTCGTCCCATTGCACTCCGCATCGCCACAGATCTTGCATTAATTTCTTCGTGAATAAAACAACCGGGCCCATCAATCCCAGAGGATCGAAAATCTTTACAATTTCAGATAATATATTTCGTTTTGTTAATTGTTCCATAATCCTTGTCGGATGAATTGAATAACATATTTTATCCGCATGTGCGTTCCACGTTAAACCTAACGTCTTTAGAGAGTGATCTATATTTACTGTAAAATTTGCGTGTAATTCGCTTTCTGTTAAGTCATTGATGACTCTCTTATCGTTTGATGCCCATTGTCGAATAGTGAAACCGCCCCGCGCTAATAAATCAATTACTTCGTCTCTAATCGCGCGAGCCTCCTCGATGGTTTCGGCACAGGACAGTAAGTCATCTACGTAAAGATGCGATTCGAGGAGTTTAGCCGCCTTAGGATGGGTTTGGCGTTCGTCATTCGCGAGTTGGTGTATGGTGTGGATATCGAGAAATGGCGAAGAAGAAATACGCCGAATGTCAACGTATTTAACTGAAACGTCTCTAATCTGCCGTTCCTACGCCAGAGAATCTGTTGATATCGCCGATCGTTTTTTTGCAACAGCACTTGGCGATACATTTTTTCTATGTCTGCAGTAATGACAAATTTATATGAACGGAAGCGAACGAGATGTGAAAACAATTTGTCTTGTATCGTAGGTCCTATCATTAAGATGTCGTTTAACGAAATACCATTGTTTGTCTTCGCGGACGCGTCGAAAACCACTCGTACCTTAGTGGTGTTACTCGATTCTTTTATTACCGCATGATGTGGCATATAAAACCCGTCATCGTTGGGATTTTCGACTACAGACATGTGACTTAAATTTAAATATTCTTCTATGACTCGCGTGTATTCGGTTTTAAGATTTGCATTCGCATCGAGTTTGCGTTCTAAAGATAATAGTCGCTTGAGTGCAATACTTCTCGATTCGCCGAGTTGCGGCTTAGCTTCATGAAACGGTAAACGAATGGTATAACGTCCGCTGTTATCACGACTCACGGTATGCGCAAAATATGTTTCGCATTCGACTTCCTCCTTTGATTGCGGTCTCTGTGTCGTGATTTCTCCAATCGTCCAAAATTTGTTTATTTGACTTTCTAATGTTAAGTAGCATGCCGATTTTGTTACGTTTTGCGCTAGTGCGCCGCCGACAACTATCCAGCCCAGACGCGTTTTTTGCAAATATAAATCGTGACCTTCACGGGACAAATTTATTTGACCGATGGAGAATAATGACAGTGTCGCACCGGCCCCTATTAACAAATCGACCGAACGTGGTAGATGAAAATCCGGATCTGCTAGGCGGATATTCGAAGGTATTTCGATCGACTCCCGTGGGAAAATTTCCGAAGGAACTAGATCTGTAATAACCGGTACCGTTAAACATGTCAATTCTTTACAGAAACCGTCAATCCTTGATTGTATCGTGATTTTTACTAAGCCCTTCGATTCGGTATTCATGGTGTTAATCGCGCTGATAGGTAAAGAGTGCGCGATCCCGCGTGAGCCTATACGTTTCACGATTGGTTCGGCAATAAAATTTGCAGTAGCGCACGTATCTAATAATGCACGGGCCTTGATAAGATTATTTTTACAGTCCCGAATGTGTACTACGGCACTCATTAATAATTGCGGTGAAGATGGGAGTGACATCGCCGCGAGGCTTATCGTTCTCCCCCGCCCCGGAGCGGGCGGTTAGTCAATCGGAAGTACTGATCGCGGACTTCGATGTGTCTAATATGTTCGCTTTATCGCTGCTCGAGAATTTGTCAAGATGTAAGAGGCTGTTATGTCGTTTTTGGCAAATCGTGCAACTCGAGTATTTGCAAGGACTATCTCGATGAGATCGCAAACAATTATAACAAAGTTTCGCGTTCTTTACGGTCTCGATGTGCTTAGGTATGGATAATTGTTTAAATTTGTCGCATAAAAAGAGCGGATGTCGCTTGCTCTTGCATACCACGCAATTACGCGGTGTGCTTGTTAAAAAAATTTGATTTGAAACGCGCTTCTTCTTAACCGGGGGCTCGCATTTACCCTTCTCTGAATCTGCCGTCTTCGCTCTCTCGCGTCTCGACGCGCAAACTGCGCTCTTGTATAAAAACTCATACATTTGCTCGAGTTTTGGGAATTCGTCTCTCTCAAGATTCGCTTCCCATCTCTCTAATGTGGCCTTTGGTAATTTGCTTTCTAAAAGATGAACGATCATTTCAGATCCGACGGAAACTCCTAGAGCGTTCAGTGACGCGAGATGTTGCTGCGTATCATCGGCAAGCTTAGATAAACCGCTCGTAGTTTCTTTGTCTAACGCGGGCGTGTTTAAGATTAAGGCAAGATGTCGCGATACTAAGACGCGCTTTACCTCGTATGATCGCTCCAATAATTCCCATGCCTTTAAATAATTTATACCATCGATTGTAAAAATTCTTATTTTATTAGCCGCTTCATCGATTAATGCGGATTTTAAGTAATGTAATTTGTCTATGTCCGACAGATCGGTTTGAGAACCTATCATGCTATGGAATGCGTTTTTGAATGACAACCAGTTTTCGTACTTGCCATCGAATGTAGGCAGTAACGCCTCGGGCAATTTTATCCTTCGTTTATTCACGGATGCGGCGGTCCCTGCGTTATCGCTTCGTGGCTCGTTATTTGAAGGGCCAGGGCCTGCGTTCGAGTTATTCGTCGCGTTTAAGATGTTCTCTGCCTCTTCTCTTACTAGCGAGCGAATAAAAACGTTCTTGAATATTAACGAATTCATTCTGATGTTCTTCTCTCGGATCTAATACCGCGAGCTCGTCGTTATGTTCTTCGAATGCATGATATAAATCCGTTAAACGGGCGATTCACAATTTTAAGACGGCTTTATCTACTTTACCTTTGTCGAGAAGATTGCCTACATTTGTGATTTGAGATTTTAGGGAGGTTCGCTTTTGCACTAAAAGTTTGACTCTTTCCGACATTGTTAGGCGATTATGATATATGATTTAGAAAGGATGAACGACTTACACCGTCTGTTGTGGATGTAGTCTGTTGTTTCAAGATCGGTCTCACTGGTTATGATTGATCCTCCCACGGGCAATGGATCAGTGTGCGTGTGGAATTGATCGTCCTCGTCTCTTTTTGATGTAAGACCTCACAGGAGGCACCAAATGTTCAATCAGCGTCAACACTCTCGTGTTCATTCTGTAGTTTCGTTTATAATTCGGTTTATTAATTTACACTTTCGTACAAAATCGCAGAACAAAGACTGCGTGATATTAATAATTAAACGATTTGATATGACTCGTCACAGCTCAAGACTAAACGTAACCGTTACTCTCCGCTGTCTACAATGTACTCAGGTCAAAGGGCCACACTAGTGCGTTGTTTGCGCAACGACATGTGTTGACCACTCGTGAACCCTTTCGCTGGTCCTTTCGCTGAGTTTTATGACGTTACGAGTCCTTCGGCATTGTGGCGTCGAAGGACGATCTCTTACGCGAAAGACTCGTTTTAATTTATTGGTTACTATTTTATTCACTTTCTCCGCGACGACGTCTCGAAGTGATTCTCGCGATGACGTCTCGAGCTGATGACTCGGATCGCGACGACGCCTGGGAATCACTCGGGTCGCGAGATTCGTATTATTATATTTTATTATATTTTATTTGCTTTCTTCGCGACGACGTCTCGAAGTAATTCTGAGTCGCGATGACGTCTCGAGCTGATGACTCGGATCGCGACGACGCCTGGGAATCACTCGGGTCGCGAGATTCGTTTTTTTTTTGTTTTTTGTTCTTATATATATATATATATATATATATATATATATATCGCAGTCGCGCGACGCTTATATTATGCCGTAACAAGCATTATAATGCATTATAATTATTGCATTATATTCTTTTGAAGAAAAGAATTTATTATTTATTAATGTATTTATTAATCAGTACGTAGTTATTTTAGGTTAATTGGTTTTAGGTAACAAAAATTGATGAATTAATTTCCTTTCATTTGAAAAAGGTACAACTGATTTACAAACTGATTGTTAAACCTATTTATAAATATTGCAAAAATCTTAATTATATAGTATAACTATCTTGTACTATTTATACTGGAAATGCAAAATTGCATATTATCTGATTTAAAGATAAGATTAAATCATTAACCATTAAAAATAAAATATTAAAATTTGTTTTAGATAAAAATGTGTTGTATGAATATTTTTAATGTAGAAATAACTACTGGACATATTTTGAACCAACAATTTTTTGATAAATTTAATGAAATATTAAAGGTAAATTCTTTTAGGTCGCAAATATCTTTATTCAGCATTATAATGCATAATAATTATTGTATTATATTCTTTTTAAGAAAAGAATTTATTACTTATTAATGTGTTTATTAATCAGTACATAGTTATTTTATGTTAATTGGTTTTAGGTAACAAAAATTGACGAATTAATTTCCTTTCGTCTGAAACCGATAATAAGTAACATACATAATAAATTAATTAAATATTCATTAATCATTGACAAGATAGAAATACGTAAGTCTGAAATCTCAAAACACTCGAACCATTTTCAGAAAATTATATAAGAATGTAAAGTATGAATTTATTTTATAAATTTTATTATGAATAATTTTACAGTAATTTTATTTTTAATTTTTTATAAATGTTCAAAATAAGGTGTATTCACGGATCCTTTTAAATTGCATCTAAATTTAAAGTTTACCGTAAAAAAATTGCTCGAAGAAACTCAATCAATCAATACTACGCTTGATATATAAAATTTAAAATTTTCGTCTTAGATATATATGTATATACTATATATATCTTTCTCTTTAAAAAATATATTAAATTTAAAATATAGTGACATGAACATAGATAAATAACAACTGTTATATTAATCTGCAATTATATTTTTATTTTGTAGATATAAAGTTTGTTACTTGTCAAATGTTTAGTGTAGTAGAATTTGAATTAGTTTTCTGTTATATTTTTAATATATATTAAAATTATTATTTAAGGGAGAGTACATTTTAGAGATTACCGTATTTTAATATCATATTGTGTGTTGCAATTACAATCTTTAAAATAATGAAGATAAATAGTGTACCATGTATACTTTATAATTTTATGCAGTATAACAATGGAACACAGTTTATAACTTTGTCCAATAACTGTATATTAATAATATCAACATAGATTCTACTATTGTGTACTTTAAACTAAATGTGAGCAATAACTTTTTTACTATAAATGCAATATCTGTATTATATTATATATATATATATATATATATATATATATATATATTACATATATATGTGTGTGTGTGTGTGTGTGTGTGTGTGTGTGTGTGTGTGTGTGTGTGTGTATGTGTGTAATTATATATATATATATATTACATATATATATAATTACATATATATTTATATGTATAAATTATATTATTTATATAACATGAATTTTTTGAAAAAATCTGTGAAATATTTTTTATTTTGAACATTTATTCTTATTCTTAGTGCGAAATTTGTAGATATCAAATTTTAATTATTCCTTACATATATTTAATCAACTTTAATATTTTGAAGGTTGCATTTTATTGCAATGCTGTCACAAATAATGTTTCATATATATATATATATATATATATATATATATATATATATATATATATACAGGGTGTCCCAGGTATCTTCCGTCCAAAAAAAAAGGCAGATTCTCTGACCAATTTAAAAACGATTTTTCCTCAGCGAAAATGTCGAGGGAGATCATTATTTTTTGCATATTCCCAATTTTTGTCAACATGTATCTTTCTAACTAAGCCTTAAATTAAAATTCTATGAAAGTAAACTCTACCTAAAATTAACTAAAGAATGTGACTTTTATTAATATTTTATTCCCATAAGCCTTAGTTTGCGAAAAACCCTTTATTTTCAATCGTTTATAACTCGAAAACTATTAGTGCCGCGACATTTTCGCTGAGGAAAAATCGTTTTTAAATTGGCCAGAGAATCTGCCTTTTTTTTTGGACGGAAGATACCTGGGACACCCTGTATGTATTATATATATATATATATATATATATATATATATACAGGATGTCAGGGAAATTTTAGCCCATACGAAGTAAGAAGGTAGATTGGCTCAAATTAAGAAGGAAGGACTTGTACTGTTTTGTGATATTCGTAATAATTAACGAAAAATTAATTAAAGAAGATCGGCCAATGCACGTGGCTAGAAGCACACGACGGCGAAGGCGGTCTGACTGTAACATAATGCCAGCGCGCGGCGAAGCGGTGATTGGGGAGGGGAGGAGCCTTCCCTACGCGCTTACACACTCATCGCTCCTCCCCTCCCCAATCACCGCTTCACCGCGCGCCGCCATTATGTTACAGTCAGACCGACTTCGCCGTCGTGTGCTTCTAGCCACGCGCATTGGCCGATCTATTTTAATTAATTTTTCGTTAATTATTGCGAATATCACAAAACAGTACAAGTCCTTCCTTCTTAATTTGAGCCAATCTACCTCCTTACTTCGTATGGGCTAAAATTTCCCTGACACCCTGTATATATATATATATATATATATATATATATATATATATACATACATATGTATAAACATATATGTATACATAATGTTATATATACATACGCGCGCGCGCGCACACACACACACACACGCACACGCACGCACGCACGCACATATATATTGTGTATGTTGTACTATATTATAAAGATTAAATAATATTAAATGTATACGTTTAATATTATTGTAACTTTAATAATTTTAAACAATATTATATTAACATTAAAATTGATTAAATGTTGTACATCTTTTGATATTTACAATCTAATACATGTTACAATTATTTATGACATATGCTATTTTTCATATTTTAATTCATAAACATAAAATTCTATTTAATGTAATTATATTATTATTATTTTTGTATGTCAGATTCTTTTAGAAATAAAAGTTAAATTTCAATTAATAAACACCCAATGAATTTTGTTTTACAAAGTTAAAAAAGGGAAAGAAAGATTTGATTTCATTATTTTTTATTTTATTCATGTTTTTATAATATTACTATTGTAATTATAGAATTATTTGTAAAAAAATATATATATTATAAAATGTAGAGGGGGGGTCCCGTTTGCCTACATTCCCGATTGCAAACTGCTTCGTTTGCGCACAACATTTTGCCGACAGCTTCTTTTGCCAACATTCCCGATTGTCTATATGTATTATTACGCACACGAAAAAAATGAAGATACGTAAGTACGATTGCACACATGACATTATTGCGCACATACACATTGCACACATAACATTATTGCACACATACACATTGCACATATGATATTATTGCACACATACACATTGCAGACATGATATTATTGTTCACATGCACATTGCACACATGATATTATTGCACACATAATCTTAATACATATATGATATTGAACACATATAATACAAATACATTGCACACATACAATAAAAAATGGTTTTGCATAATTTAGAATCCACGATTAAAAGTGCAGACTGATACTGGATTGCTCACAGAATCTCACCTTAAAATCTTTAATCAATTTGATGCTAAAATTTTCGTATGCGACCACGCATGAAACACATTATTTAGAATTTTGCGAAATATTATAATTTTAACTTATAAAAATTATAATTATAATTTATAAAATTTAAAAATAATATTTGATATTATTGTAACTGTACTGATACTTGATTCGTCGATTAATAAGAGCTTTCTATCATACATAATAATAGTCATATATAAAGTTTTAATGTAAAAGTGAATTCAAACTTTATATTTCGTGAATAAATATTGCTATGAACAAAAAAAACGTGATATAAATTTAGTTTAAAAAAACATTAATTTTTAACCGAGGTACTTACGTCAAATAATTGTTGGATTCTAAATTCAAGATTTGATTTTAATAAATTGATATGAGGCATTTGTCCTAAAATCTTGTCTTCCGGTAGTACCATCTGTTACGCAACAATGTATAACTTGCTGTACTCTGTTAAATTGCGAAGTCGATCGCCTAGATTCCGTATGATCCCGCAAGTTTCATATACATCACGGTAAAATATCCAATAGCATAATTATTGCCGTCAATGTCATATTAAATACTATTATTATCATCAATGTCATAATAAATAAAATGATTCTTTCGAGGCATTCATAGGTTGAAGATAGACAACAATAGCTTGTTTTTCATCCTACGAAACTGCTAAATACGTTTATATAAATATCTGCGTAATCATTCTTGTTAAAAGAATTCCTTCTTCTTTTCAGCATCTGTATTTAAAGTATATGCTACTGTTTCTAAGACATGTCAATGTCTTAGAAACAGTAGCATATACTTTAAATATTATTTTTCAGTAATCTTTGCCTAGCATTACGAATCTTCTTGAAATTAAAAGAATCTAAAGAAATAAAAAGATTTATATACTAGATTTATATTAAAAATTCATTTTAATCCCATAACATTTCAGCGAAAAAATTTCAAATATTGTTAATGTAAATAAGTTTTCCTTTATATTTATTTTATATTTACTTTTTATTTTTCTTTCAATTATTCTTTTAATTATTCCGTTATTGAATAAACTTTAACAAGCATTTTTAAAAGTATTTTGTATTTAATTTTATATTAAATATAATGTAATAATATTCAGAGGAAAATACGTGATGTTAAAAAAATATTAAATCCGCAAAAGTATTTACGAGTCACTTCTTTGTACGTTCCGTGGATAGACCTTCCTGTGCACCAATTCTTCTTTTCACTAATTTAGCGATTCGTTGATCGACAGCTTTCATATAATCACGCAATGCGAGATATGCGTTTGTCATTATTACAAGAAAAAGAAATTGTAAATATTGCGATGATATATTAGTAAAAAAAACTTCCAGAAAGTTTAAAGATAAGTATAACTATAAATGTATAAAACACGATATTGTCAATTCTTTATCTATGCGTCGGAAATTATGCATATAAAGCGGAATGAATAAAAAATGTTACTTAATTTACGAATGTTACTTAACCTTACTTACAGTACTTTTACAATTTTATTGTATCATTTAGCACACAAGGCGAATTATAAGAATGCTATTCATGCATATATTAATATTTTATTATTTAATTATTTTATTTTATTATTTTATTATTTTAGTTGTTATTAATTATTGTGATTATTATTATTTATATAATATAAGTAATTACTCTTTTTTTTATTTTCTTTTTAATATACAAAAAAATTTGTTTAAGGAATTGTTGGTCTTAGATTTCTATACTAATTTTATAAATAATTCAGTAAATGAGCAAATATATTATAATCTAAATACTTTTCTACAAATAGAGAATTAAAATATATAATTCCTTGATTGTTTATACTCTTGAGAAAAATTACGTTAAATTTAAAAACACTATGTATCTATTTGATTACATATCGAGTCTTTTGATTATGTTTACTAAGGGAACAATAGTACATGACCTTATTATCTGATTATATTAGCTACAATGTGCCAGTTACCAAGTTAGTCTTCGGTGATTTTCAGAAGTGGTAAGATCGCGATTACGCATATATATATAGCATTAAGCTTAACGATAACACGCTAATTACAATTTATTTCAACAAAACACTAACATCTTAATCCGCTACAATTTTATTTACAATAAGGTAAGTAGTTTAAGTATAATAAGTAAGTTACTGCAAAGAAGCATTTACACATTTATGAAAATACAAAATATACGTAGAAAATACAATTTAAATTAATATAAGTATAATATAGTATAAATAATTACTCTTTTTTTTATTTTCTTTTTAATATGCAAAAAAATTTGTTTAAGGAATTATTGGTCTTAGATTTCTATACTAATTTTATAAATAATTTGGTAAATGAGCAAATATATCATAATCTGCGAAAATCTAAATTTTCTCTAAAAAAAAAGAGAATTAAAATATATTATACAACTTCTTGATTATTTATACTCATATTATGAGAAAAATTAATTGCAATAATTTCAACAAATAATTACAGCATAACTTCACGCTTTTAATTAAAAAAAGATAAATTACAATAAGGTAAAGAAACATTGACACACCCATGAAAATGTAGAAGAATGTAAAATAATGTAGAAAATACAATTTAAATTAATATAAGAAACACGTTTGACGAGCACAATTTTATTTTGTACAAATTATCTTTCTCAAAATTAACAAGAAATGATAAACATGTAGATAATTCCAAGAACATAATATTTTGGATTAATTTTAAATTTTTTTAAAATATACATTGAAATAAACTTTCTTTGGAAATTAAAATTACGTATATATTTTATATAATTAAAGAAACAAAAAAATAAACACATTTTATATTATGGACAACGTTTAGTGACATTAACACATCTTCTATAAGTTTTCTTTTGAAACAGAAACATCATATTACATCCGCAAAAGCACTTAGATCTAAAGCGTAATATAAAATTCATTTTTATATTCTCCCATATAAATACAATTAATAAAATAATATAATTATAGTTTAAATCAAGAATCTTTTCAAGATTTTTCTATTTCTTTAACATTCAAGATTTTTTTTTATATAAATATTAACAGAAATTTTACCGCTCTCCTCAACTCTAGTTTTTTTTACAAAAGAAATGTATATATTATAAACATCCAATAATAACAATTATAATAATTAATTATAATAACTAATAATCGTTAAACCAAACGTACCGTACAAGCATGCGCGACTGCCCGACACAATCTGTTGATTGCCAATCAACCGCTCGGAAACGCTTCGCGCATGGCAAAGCAGTACTTGACTCGTCAGATATCCTATCTAAAATAGATAATAAATAAATAAAATATCTCACATAAAAGATTAGAGATTTCGACCGAAGACAGAAAGAGCTCTCGACAAAACTATAGATTAAAAAGTTTCAAAGGATAGTAATTTGATTGCTTAAATATTAAAATGAACATCAGTTTAAAAATTGAAATAAAAATTACAAAATATGTTTCAATTTGAGTAAATTAATGATTTATAACAATTTAACATGTTTGTTTTAACATATGATTAAATATAGTTAAATCCTTTTTGCAACTCACGAATAAATTTGATAATTATTTTAAATTTAAAACGCTATGCAAACTCTATTTGATAACATATCGAGTCTGGATTATGTGTATAAACTAAGGAAACAATCATACATCGTGATCTTATTATTTGTTTACATGGCATTGGCTATAATGTGCTATCGAATTCGTTAGTCTTTAGTGAACCTTCGAAATAGTAAGATCGTGATTACATATATATGTGTGGCATTAACAGCTTGTAATAATATTGTGCTAATTGCAATTAATTTCAATAAATAACTACATCTTAACACTTGTTACAATTTGAATGCAATAAGGTAAGTAACCACAAAAAAGCATTTATATACTTACGAAAATGCAAAATGTACCTAGAAAGTATAATTTAAATTAGTATAACAAACAAGTTTGACAAGTAGAATTTTATCTTCTACAAGTTGTCTTTTTCACAATTATTAAGAGATGTTTAAGAAAATGTAGATAACTTCAAGTATGTAACATTTTAAACTAATTTTGAATTTAAATAATTTTAAATCTAATATTCAATGAAAAGCTTTATAAATCATATATATATAAATATATATAAAATAACAATATCATATATACTATAAATAATGAATATGTGTATAACAAAAATAAATAAATAATCTGAGTTACACATAAGTCAAATGAAAGAACGTCAAATTTAAATTATATGTCTTTGAAAGTGTACATTAAATACAATGACATTCAGGCAAATTCCATGAACTACATGATCCTTACACTTACTTTCAAAAATAAAATATTTTATTAAATATTGATCAGAATCTAAATTTTACTTCATATTTTCAATTTCAATTTCCTTATGTTTATGGATTTTAGAATATTTCGATAAATTTAATTCCTATCCGAAATAAGCTCATATATATATGTATTTTGCACCTAAAATAGATAATAAACAAATGAAATATCTCCATTAAAAGATTAATAGACGCAAGTTTTTTTCAAAACTATAAATTAAAAAGTTTTAAAAAGAGTAATGTGACTGTTTAAATATTAAAATAGGTTAAAAATTGAAATAAAAAATGCAAAAAATATTGCAATTGAGTAAGTTAATGACCTATATTATTTTAAGATCTTTATTTTAACATAGTTGCTTTTAACCTCATGAATAAGTTTGACAAATATTATTATTTACTCAGAAACTTGATAATGTAATAGAAAAAATATTTTACAATACAAACTTTTTATTTAATTTTTCAATTTTTTTAATTCTTTATTAATTTTTTGTTTTATAAAACATAGATTTTGAAATGACGTGAATTATGTACGAAGATTAAATTCTCTGACTATAATTATTAATTAGAGATTATAACGAAATATTTCTATTGAGAGAATCACACTTAATATTTCATAATTATTAGAATATAGTTCGCAAAATACTGTTAGTGTATTTGAAATATCACATGTATCTTACGTGCCGTTTGTTTTTTTAATATAATTTAAAAATTCGTGTACGATTTGACGTTAGCTGTTTACTTGTCAGCATATATGTGTATATTTGAGGTAAGAGTACAACTTGTATAGACAAGAAGCATAATATTGTGAGAGTTAATGTGATTAAGTTTAAGTTAGTAAAATTATACACATAAGAAAAAATGGAGAGTTCTAATTTTATTGCAATTTATGTTTTTCTTATTAAAAAACAGTATTTTTTTCTACAGATTTCTGGAACGAGAAATCGATATGATATCTCTTAAGTTGTTACTTAACACCATATTATTATATAATATATTAATATTCATGGGTACAACAGCACCTTTTCCCGAGGAGAATTCAAAGAATGATGCGGATTTCACAAATACATATCGTTTACCGAAACATATAATACCGTATCATTATAACATTCAGATGTTATAGCTAGATGACCAGCAAGAAATAACAAATTTCCTTGGGGAATGCTGTGTTTATATCAAAATTAATCGTCCAACGCGCCGCATAAGTTTGCACGCCCAAAAACCGCAAATAAATATAACTTCTGCATTTTTGAAAAAAATGCAAATAGGATTGAAAAGGAAATACAATATATTCCACAGAATGAAACGAAGTATAAACGGATAAAAGCTCACATTCTCATCTTTTTCTTTGCCGAAAAAATACCAAGTGGATATTATTTTTTCGTTATGAAGTTTATTAGTTTTTTAAATGATGATAATGAAAGTATCTTTAAGATTTCTTCTCTAAACGAAAAAACGAATATAATAAAAATGTTGAAAAAACATATATGTCTTATTATCATATAAAATTATTATTGAATATTATTTTATTTTTATATTAAAGCTTTCTCCAAATTTTACTGCGTACATTTTTGGTAATTTTTTGCATAATATACTTTCTCTTTGCAAGATTTAGACGTTATAGTTTGAAATGTATATATTTGTGTGTAGAAAATTGTGAATATTAATATTTTAAAAATTCCTGAGAATGTTACTCAATGTTAATTAAGGTAGAGCTACTATTATATTGTAGAGCTACTATTACTTGAGTCATGTTGTAATATAATTGAGTTACATAAATATGTGTTGTTAACATAATTCACTATATTATTATTATTATTTTTATTATTACAATATAAAAAAATTGTAGTAATAAAAACAATAATAATAATAATAATAATAATAATAATAATAATAATAATAATAATAATAATAATAATAATAATATCATAACAAAAGTTAAAATATAATTCTTAAAAAGCAATCTTTAATTTTATAATAAATGTAAAAAGTATTTGTAACTTTATCGAATATATACGTATGAAAACTATAACAAAATCTAAAATAATAATTAATACATAAAACAAGTCTAAACATTTTCTATAGTATTGCATTATTCACGAGACTCATCTATATATTCTCCACTTTGTAATTAATTTTTAATGCTACGATAGAATTTCTTCCATTATACGAGATTTTGTATTAAAATATTGCAGGTGGTTGTATGCAACGCATTTCCAGACAATTGGCGCTCGACAAATATTTCCGTGTTAGGACGAGCCAGAACTCATCTATATATTCTCGAATTATGAAACAGAAACTGATTTTAATAATATTTGTATATTAATTTTTAATGCTACGATAAAATTTCTTTCCTTGGATTATAATTCCTCGAGATGTATGGAATAGTATCTTTAAAATATTGTATGATTTTGAAAACTGGGAAAAAATTTCGATAACCCAGCATGTCTTCATGCCAGGTCTTCGAGATAATGCTATAGAAAAATTAGGTCTCGTTTTGTACAGGTAATACAGATAAATAGGTGATCAGCTTATCGCTACACACGATAGTGCGCACAGACACATATACACATATGCGAACACACACACACACACTTTCTCTCTCTCTCTCTCTCTCTCTCTCTCTCTCTCTCTCTCTCTCTCTCTCTCTCTCTCTCTCTCTCTCTCTCTCTCTCTCTCTCTCTCTCTCTCTCTCTCTCTCTCTCTCTCACTCACTCAGTTATTATTATCTATTAATCTGAAGCGCCCCACTTCTGATGATGAATGGCGCCGCTCTCTGCGTCTTTTTCTCTCAAAAACTCGAAAAGAATTAAGTCAGGAATATGTCATTTTAAGGACATTAAGTTATTTTATTTACACGGACGTGTGTGTGTGTGTGTGTGTGTGTGCGCGCGCGCGCGTATATAAAGTATATTTTATTTAAAAATATCAAATTTCTCATCTATATCATATTCGAAACAAAATCTATTTGACAATAAATTTTTGCGCATATATCTCATCATTAATTTCACTGCATATATTTAATGAAACATGTCTAATATAATTGAAATAAAAATTTATTATACTACATATTTGAAATACACATATTTTACGTAATTTCATTACTAATAAATAATTTTTAGAGAAACAGCTGTTATCTATGATGAAGAACTAGATTCCCTTGCGCACAAAATTGAAGTGGCATGTCTAATAGCACGCCAAGTGGCATATCAATGGTTTGGTATTACAGTCAGTCCATCTTGGTGGTCATACCATTGGTTGAACCAGGGTATTGCTACGTTGCTTGGAATAGATGCTCTTCATAAGGTTCTTTTATATATATGTTTATGTAATATTATTTCGCTTATGTGGAGTTAAACATATAATATTTGTTCACATAATGAAAAAAATCGTAACTTAACATTTTATTAGTATGTAAATAACATCGATCACCTAAATACTTTATATCAGATATAGGAAACTTGTATCAAAATCCTTTTTTAAACGATTTCAATGATATCCAATTTAATATAAATTACAAATTATAAAAAGCTGGTTCTTTCTCTCTTTTTATTTAAATATAAAAACACTTTACTTACACTAATAGCACAAAGTATTGTAAAATAGAGATATTATTAATGAAAATAATAGTATATATATAATAGTAGTGTAATATACATTAAACGAAAAAATATACGAGCAACGTTAATTTTAATTGTTTAATCTGACTCTTTTATATATTACAATTTTGCATTTTTACAATAGTAATGCAACAAGAATCTCTATAAAAATATAAAAGAAATGCTGAAATTAAAACTATTTCTTATACCAAACAGAAAATAATAAACGATTGCCAACAAAACATAAATGGAACAATAGTTAAAAATTGTACCCTTTTATATACATACTAATTTCTACAATAGTGAAATATAAAATTTGTGTGTAAAACTATTTCTTGTACAAACATAAAGTTTAATATAAACATGTATCTATAGCATTTTTTAACGTGTTTTTTTCGTTTGTAGCACCTTCTATATTGCGCATGTTGCGATACGTCCTCACCGATAAAATATTTAAAGAAGGCATTGAGAAATTTTATAAAATGCAGTAAGTAATGCACAATAATTATATATTATGGAAATAAAAATAAACACGAATGAAAAGACCTTAGTAATAAAATATAACAAAGTGTAGTTGTGGAATAAAACATAAAATACACACACACAGAATGAAAAGGATGTAGACTGCAAAAATTTCAATTATCTAAATAGTACTACTTTTTATTTAATTTCATATTATCTTCAAGTCAAATTTGAAAATTGCTCCTTCCAACATCTAAAAATAAAATTTAACAATTTCCATTAATGAAACAAGCCATCAATTGGTTTTAGACATTACAAAATGGGATTTATGAAATTGTTTCAATTTTGCTTTTTATATTACCATTATAATTATATTATCAAATATTCGGGCCGCTGTATCTGATGATTGCGTTTCCGATTTTTTTGATTTCTATTTTCTGCATTTTTTGTGTTTTTAAAATAATTCTTTTACTATTTAATTACTTAAAAATGATATCAAACTTCTTTCATAATTTCAATGATTTCGATATACTATATATATTCTATTATGATAAATATATAATCAATTTTAAATTATTATAAAATAAATTATAAGTTAACATGTTTTGTATTCCATATATTTCAGTTACTCAATGTTTACTACTTTAGCCTATTTTATAAACTGGAATGAAGATAAGTTGAATAAAATTTATATAAAAGTAACATAGTATAGAACATATATATACACTTATGCATGGGTAAATATTAATTGATAATTTTATAACAATTAAATATTTATTACGAATAATTAATGGCTTACTCTATTTTTATATTTAAATATACGTATTTAAGTCTATTATTTACAATTGTTGTACCTGCTACTTACAAATCCATGTTTTCTTAAATATTAAGTAAACATAATTATACACAAAATCATAATAAAATCATAATAAATATCACAATCACAAATCATAATAACATTAATATTATATTATATTATTGGAATATATATATCGTTTAATAAAATTAAAATGTTAAATATTTTAAGTTTTTTCCGGGGTATTACAACATCAGTTAATTGCAATACCTTAACCCTTTGACGGCTATGAACGCATATATGCATCCGGCAAAACCTATCAATATTACATATGCAAAATTCTTGTATGTGACAAAGTTTCTTAATTTAATCAATGAATTAAAATTATATTACATTTATATTAAATATTTTACACATTTTTTATATAAAATATATAAAAATATACTATATACT